>JAURVB010012889.1:0-27776 GCA_033002965.1 Piper betle | reverse complement strand
CGGTCGGTGGTTGTGCACACGGTCGGCGGTTGTGCACTCGGTCGGCGGTTGTGCACTACCTAGATGCAGAAATATCTAATCCTACTCATATGCATCGTAAATCTACTACTATCTCTACCATATCTTGGCTGCTATTAACTCAGTTCAGGTTGTCCAATCATGCGTGTCTGATCCGGAGGGGTTTGGATCATGATGCTGACACATATGATGGTTAACCTATGCTAAACCCCACTCTGATCTCTTGAAATTTAGAGTGGCTGCTTCTATCAGTGCTGACTAGCCCTCAAACAGCAATCACTGATCTGGTGCCTTATCTTTGGTAGAATCTCGTCAAATGTCTGATCTTGTAGGCATTGGTGGTCTTGGTCTTTTCTTTATTATGTCCAAGCCTACGTCTCACTACTCATCCTCATTCACTACTATTTTCTAGAAGTGGTCCCTTTCAAGTTATCTACCCACTTCAAGCTCCTTCCCATTATGCACACCACGTTCCCTGGAAGTAGGACTAATGTGGTGACATACAAAGGGCGGACACCTGGTCAACATCCAATTCATCCAAATCTCTTATGCGATGGACAGAATTAGTGGGTCTCTAAGCCCATCATGACAAGCCTGTCAAATTCCTGCTGACATCTACTGACATCCGAATCTAGTATAAGATGAGAACCCTATACCCTTTCTACCTGTACCAGCATTACAACATGCCCTGCTCACATCTAACTTACCAACAGTCTAATATCATCCCATAGAAATGACCTGTCGACTCAACTAAGGTCAGTTCCACATAATTCTGATCCAGTCCTGAATACACTGTTACCCAGACAACTTATGAAAAAAATATCTACATGTAAAGAAAACAGACAGAAAACATACCTGTCAGCTGAACTTGGAGCAGTCTTTGCACACACATCACCTATAAAAGTATCTTACATCTTAATCGACCGAGAGTGGCTCTGATACCAATTCTGTAACACCCCAAATCCGGTTCACGCTCATGAACCGAACTGGCATGTTACAGGCCCCAGTTAGGTCAGCTAACCCGAACCTAACTCATGCGGATCCAATCTCAGCGTCTTAAGATGAAGATACAACTCGCAATGCATTGATGAATGCACAAACCCTAACATGGTACTACATGAATGACATGCAATTCAAACACACACCAATACAATTATGATTAAACTCAATAAAAATTCTAAAATAAAACAGATAGAGTCTCCCCTAAAAGTGCAATTAGGGTCCACAATGTCAAAACAATATATACCAATATATATGCATATATCAACAATTTCATTCACATAATCTAATATACTGTATATTCATTATAGAACTTGAGCCACACTTCTACTGTGCACTCTGATCACATCTCACCTCTTGTCATCATGTCATAATATCATATCATTTCATTTAATTATATCCTATCATGTCTTAGCATTTCACATCATTCACAATATAGTAGCATCATAAATAAAGTATTAACCACTCTATCGACTGACATATGTGCAAGCGACAACAATGCTCCTCCGTCCAAGCTGGCTCCTCCAACTCGTGATTATTACCTACATATAGTATAAAAACACGTCAGTAACAAGTGTTACTGGTCCGAAAAATAAAATAACTATAACAAGCTGGCTATGAGAGCAAACTCTCATATGAAAGAAAACATCATATACTCCACGTGAACACTCTGAAGGGCACTACTGAGGAGCCACTGGGCTGCAGACCTGGTAGCATCCCGAACTTACTGATCTGCTGCTGGTACTGTGCCGCTCTCGGCACTTCTTTTCAGTACTTTTCGTGAAACTTTATCCTAAGCCCTCTCCTTACCTCTATATTTCTCCTGGCCTTGAGCACGAAGGCCGAGTACTCTCAGGCAGTCGCCTTTAGTACCCTTTGAACCACAAGTCCGGACATGTACTGTACTAAACAGTACCCGTAAACCTCCACGTTCTCCGGGTGTGAGGAACTCAAACGCGGAGTTGTCAGGATCCCTCGGGAATGGAACAGTCCGCTGGCACTAATCCAAAGCCTGCTTTGACTGTCACGGCATCCGCTCATGGTACGTGTAGTCGGTTTCTCTATCTCTCGTCTCACTGAAAACCCGAAAACTATATATATATATATATATATATAGGGCTGGGTAGGGATTTATATAATAGGCCTGAAGGCAACTTATGGTGGATCTTGTTTTCGAAATCATCCTCGAGGGATCTCATCTTCAAGGGGTTATTAATCCGAAAAACTATTCGGTTTAATGGCCTGAGTTAAGTGGGATCTAATAAAACACCACTTAACCCGTCCTGCAAATAATAAAATAAACATACAATAGAAAGACGTAAAACAGAGACGAGTCCTAAACGGACCTGGTAGAAGCTCCAAGCGTGTCATCGCGCCTAGGCGGCGAGCTCCTACTCCGTACCTACACATCAAAACTAAATACTAACACCCACTAACTACATGATGCATCAAAGTCAATGAATATCACACGATATAATAATCATCCCTCAATAATCGATCAATAATCAATAATCAATAATCATAAAAGTGAAAATAATTCTATCATCCTATTCATTCCAATTTTATCATGTTTCCTAAGTTACATCGTGCACAATTAGCATGCTTATACTTCATCTCATTAGATCATTTACTTAATCTCATCACGCACATCTTTACTTCATTCATAGTATGGTATTCATCATGACAACTAGTTAATTCTAGCATGCTATGCTAACAATCATAATCAATTTTAAATAACTCAATCGGAGGTAATTATACCTCACGTAATCGGCTATCGGCGATGGCTAGGGTTTCGTCGAGTGTCTCGGAGCTCAAATTCGGCGCTCATCGACGTCCGAAGCTCGATTGGGTTCGACTGGGTGAGCCCCATGGAAGATCTGGTGAATTCTGGCGAATTCCAGAAATTTCGGTTTTCCGACGGTTTTCGGCAGTTTTCCGGCGACAGTTGCCGGCGGCGTCTACTGGCCGGAAAGTGGTCATATTGGGTACCCTTGGAACCGACTTAGCGAGCCCGACTCATCTACGTGGTCGATGCGGCCAACGGAAGTGCCGGCTCGCCGGAAAATGCATAAAACCGAGCCGGCGGTGATGGTGGCTAGATCCGGCCGGCCACGGCGGCGATGGCCTCCGTTCCGGTCGTGGGAAGGTCGCTGGAGGGCTGAGGGTGCTGAGGCGACCGACCGATCGCGGCGGTGCTGGTCATTGGCGACGGAATCGGTGACGGAAGGGCAACGCGGGCACGGCGTCGTGGCGTGGCTTCCTCACGTTGCACCGACCTGATGGGGGTCGGACTTGGTTGGGGCAGCACAACGACGTCATCGCAGGGCTAGGGGGCGACGATTGGAGGCCGGGCGGGCGTCTACGGCAGCGGCGGCGGCATGTGCAGTGGCAACACGCGGCAAGGGTTTGGGGAAGAAGAAAAGAAAGGTCGGGGGTGTGTGTGGTGGCAAACTCGTAAATATTACTTGACTCGTCTCCGACTCGAGTCAAAATAATATTTAAGTCGTAAAAAATTTGGGAAAAATCCCATAAAATCAAACAATACAAAAAAATCATAATGATATGCTCTAGAACTATCAACCCACCCAAAATGCCTGTAACGCGTCCTAACGCGGTAAACGACCTAAAACTAATTCTACGATCCATTATATATCATAATAAAAAAATAAACTGCATACTCTCATATATTCTGATAACTCATTCTTTTCTGCTGTGTTTATGACGTTATCATCATATACTTGAGTACACATGACCCTCATGGCGCATACACGAGACCGGCGTCGGCTCAATACACGTGTTTTGAAACGGACTCGACTCGAAAATAATAGTCGAAC
The DNA here is from genome assembly GCA_033002965.1 of Piper betle. Taxonomy (NCBI): domain Eukaryota; kingdom Viridiplantae; phylum Streptophyta; class Magnoliopsida; order Piperales; family Piperaceae; genus Piper; species Piper betle. The sequence continues at coordinate 23,925 of JAURVB010012889.1, read as the reverse complement.
CGACCAGTTTTGAATATAAAACCCTGACTCGAATTGTGGGTTTTACAACTACCTTGCTCAAACTTGACTCATAGAATTCGAGTTTGAGTCAAGTTTGAGCTTGAGTATTTAAATGTCAAGTTTTGAGTCGAGTTGAAATGAGCCAAACGCCAAATGCTCATGAGTTGGTGTGCTCAATTAGTCGTGCTTTTTAGTGCGTCCCCAAGTGCAGCCCTCACAAGCGTACGCAATGCCAATTGATCGATCAAAATGTGGACTCTTGCACATTCAAATATGTATAGCATTTATTATACCCTAATATACTTTTTAAAATCAAATAATCACATGGTTGAACATAGCTATTAAAGAAATATAAATGATGATTTATACAACATTACACATGAAATACTGGTTTTAAAAATCAACACCTTTATAATAGCGTTGATTTTTTAAGTTATGTTTTTATGACGAAGAAAGAAGTTCTCTTCATGTTCCACTAATTTATATATATTTTAAATTGATGTTGACGATTACAATTTAGAGTTAGTAAATAATTTTTATCTCTTAAGATTTCCCTACTATTATTATACTTTGTAAATTCAAAGGATTACGGATGAAATAAAATAATTCATTGTGGTTGTTTTTCAAATTTATGGCATTTATGTCTATTTATAATAATTTTAATTCAAATAGAATTACAGTTTAAGGTTTGCTTGCTAATAATTATTAATAATTATAAAAATCATAAATTAAATACATATATAATAAATTATGATATTACTATGAAGATAGAATTTAATTATAACCGGAGAGTTGAAATGCGACAAGGGCAAAAATTAACCTGGCTGTTTATCTACACTTATTAATAATATAGGAATTAAAAATCGTGCTTTGGCAAAAATTAGGAGATCAAACTAATTAAAATATAATAAAATAAGAACACAATTTATTATAATTGATTTTCTTATTTAATTAAAATATATTTTAAAAATTAATATTTATTTTTAGAATATCAAATTATTATAATCCGTCTCATTCTTAATAACAATGAATTTATAAATTAACAAACTAACTATAACATGGATCGCACATAATGCCACATCTTACTTAATATAGTTAATGATAAAGAGTAATAGAAAAAAGATTGATGTAAATGAATAAATTAATAATTAACTGTTAAAAAATTATATTAAATATAATGATACTAGATTATTCTTTTTAGGGTTAATGGCGGGGAACATGAGCGATATATTTTATGTGTGCCACCTCTATGTTCACCGTTTGAATCATTGTATTAAAATCAACCGAAGCCCAGCCCCCAACCCACCCTCTTCCTCTCCCGCCATTGAAGAAGCAGCGGCGCTGGGTGGAAAAGAAAGCATGGCTGGGCAGCACCAACGACGGCAAGTGCCTTCTCCTCGGCCGAGTTCCGGCGAGATTCGTGAAACTATGTTTTTTTTGGTTCTCTTATCCCATGCCTTTGTGTGATGGACAAGTGTCTTCTCCACATTCAATTGATCTGTGTTGCTTGCAATTGCTTGTGTTGAAGCAGGGACAGGGACATAAATGGTAGCACTGGAACTGACTCTTCTAGGTGGATGCATAAAAGGCCGAGAACCAATGCCGACCACGAGCAAAGAGGTGTTCATCTTTTTCATTATTTTTTTTAAAAAAAATTGCCACTATGGTATGCAATTCGTAACCGGCTATACAACTTACATAGATAGACGAATAAGTATGAGAACTAAGTATAGTATATTTAAAAATCCTTTCTTTTTTTTCAGAAGGAGCAAGTTTTTTTATTTCACACCTACAATTTTATTTGATTAGTTCTTGTACTTGTTATGTGATATAATGATGTACATGAAACCCAAGATGAGATAAACGTAGGGGCTGATGTTTCATCGGAGCATGATGAGGTTCAAGCCTTTGGTGAGATGGCAACGGTTGATCAGAAAGCTGTTAATGAATCAACGAGGTAATGACGACAAAATAAAATATTTTGCATGTTTCTTCTGTTATTTTTAGCGTGAGCATTGTGTTTTTGTCGGTGAGCTAGTAACTTTCTCATGCCGAAGACAAGTGTACTAAACTTTTGATTAGAAGAGCTTGTTACAGTTAATTTGAACACAACTCTTCTCATTGGTGTTATTTAAACATTTTCTTCTTTTGTGCAATAACTGAACTTCTAAGTCATTTTTCGACATAACTCTGAGAGTTCAATGTTCCATTGTCTAAGAAAACATTGACTTTGTGGTGGTGATTATATACTCTTTTTTTATCTTTTTTGTAAATTATTTTCTCTGCAATGTTGAGCAGCAATTTCCTTGTGCATCTTAACCATAATCTAACTCAAGATGAAACAAACGAGCTGATGAATAAGAAGTGGAAGTTTAAATGGGAAGCTTCTGACGTAGATGCACCAAAGACAAAATGGGTGGGAACGGGTGAGACGGTTTTCAAGGTATGGGATCCTACTTTTACTTTTTCCTTATTTAATTTTTGTTTGATTTTTTTCTGCACGTGCATTATGGTATCACCAACAACAGTTTCGTTTGTTTATTTTCTTCAATTTAAGTCTCTCTAGTCATTGGTAAATATTTTGGCCTTTTTACTTATAACCTTGATATCTGCCTTGAAAATTCTGTGTTAGGCACCATCTGTGGATTTTTCAACATCGTCATTATTGAGATTTGTTACTTTTTATTAAACATCTCGCATTGTTTTCTTTAGGATGCTAATCATACTAATAACCAAGGGCTCGTGCAAAGCTTATACAGTTGTTGGCTGAGAAAGTGTTCAAGAAGCAGCGACTTCCATTCTTCCCGTCTGGGCCGCTTCTTCTCACTTTGTAAGACTTGTTGACTGCTTAAGTCCGAATGTTATTATAGCGTAACTTTTCTCCATCATTACCTGTTCATTGTGTGCTTTTTTATGGTTCACTTTGTGGCTTCATCGTGATTTTGTGCCTTCTTCTCAGTTAAATTAAGAAATTAGGTAGAGAAATTACTAGCAGAGATTTCTTTATCTTGTTAATTCTTAAATTTAGATGTTTGTTGTTTTTTTCTTAATATTGTCTCACAGGCAACAGCTATCGTGACATCATGTACTGCACTAAGAAGCCATTTTATGCTAAGGGTGGGGTGGAGGATTTAAGTATAATGGATGCTTATATTATGCACATTGTAAGCCTCTAAATTTTCTTCGTTTTAATTTGCATTTATTATATTATTTTAATTAATATCATATTACTGCAGTTGAATCATGTCTTGAGAACTCGAAATCTTGTGATAAAAAATGAGGCCAAGTTGTTCAAGCACAAGAACAGTGGCAATGAAGAGATTCTTCATGAAGATGCGTTTCGTGATCAAGGATATACTCGTCCCAAGGTGAACCAACTTCTTCAAATGGATTCCAATCTTTTTATTATAAGTCTGTTTGTTACCTGGCTTGTGGTTAATGAAATATGGAGTTAAGAATGTGAAATCTAGCCATGTTTTGATACCAACTACAGATCGCCAATTTATTTGACTGTCATATATATCCTCTTACGTTTTGATAGAACTTGTTTAGGGAAATTGTGAAACTGTTTGTTTTTCTTTTGAAAATATTTTATAGTTATTAACTGTGTTGGGATTAAAAAGCTTTTAATTATATTGCTGGATGATTTAGTCTTTGATGCTTCATTGATTTTAATGCAGGTGTTGATTCTGTTGCCTTTTAGAGGTTTTGCACTTCGGTTTGTGAAGAGGCTAATAGAAATTTCCCCCTTTGTATGTATTATTTTATTTTTTATGATGATTTCCTCTAAGTCCATGTCATGCATATGTATTATTTTCTTTTTTATGCATGTCAAACTCCTAAGTTGGCATTTTAATACAAATGAAAGATTAGGTGAATGGATACTGAGATAACAATCAGCGACATAAAATATTGGCAGACTACAAATATTAGGACTTTTTCTAGGCAGTAGATTATGTATGAAAGAGTGAATGAATTTATCTGGAGTAAATTTGTCCTATATTATGTTTAGAAAAGGTGCTATTCAAACATTTGATATACCTAGCTTTCAAACTAGTGATCTTGGATTATGATATTAGTGATAATGGATTATTTTGGCAAAGAAATTTTTCAGAATGAAAATAGACAGTGCTGGCTCAATTGTTTTATTGAACAAGGAAATGTGTTCTAGGTTTCTTTTTCTTTGTAAAGGATATATTATCTTTTTATATCTGGAAGGAAACATTATCTTTGGTGGGATTGGAGTCCATCAAAATGCCTTCTCGATAATCTGGTGACCATTTTTTTCCCATGGCAATACCCTCCATTTTGATGCTCACACCTGCACTTCCACCCGCACACACAACTGCAACAGCTCACTTACACACACATACAATCCATCACCACCCCTGAGATTTGATCCTCTTACCTGTCACTCAACTTAAGTCCTTTATCTGCGAACTTCTGCATTGAGCTTAGTTAATCGAAAGGAGCTAGGTATCTCACCCGTGTCTGGTTATTTCAGGAGAATCTGAAGCAAAATGATTGGTTTTTCCATGATTATGGAATTGAAGAGAGTGAGGAGGATGTGAAAAGGGCTTCCTCAAAGCCAAAAGACCACCGGCTTCTTTTTGGTGGCAACTCAGATGATGATTTTGTGTTTGGTATAAAATTTACAAAGTGAGCTTACAGTTTATGTGGTTATTTTCATCATTGAACATGTTTCCTTGTTGCATAGTTTTTAGGAAATTAGTTTCTAAATATTTGTTGACATTTCACTTTTACTATATGATTTTTTTTTTGTAGGAAATGCATAAAACTTTTGAGCCAGGATTATGATAGATCAGATGTTATTGTAGCATCTCCTTTGTGTTTGTCATTTGTGAGTGCTTTTATTTCCACCTTATGCCACAATTTTGCTCTTCATGCCATTTTCACCTCATTCGGATAACTGAGGCAAATTGTCAATTATATTGTTTGGAGCTGTTTCATGATAAACACATGCACTGTTTTTTAAACATAATTACATGGTAAATAAATAAAGCAAACTAATCATTTAATCTTGGGAGTTGTTTTCCCTTGTCACCTCCTTTGATTTTACAAATGAATTGTAAACATCATATATGCACGTTTCATACTAAGTCTATATGATGCAAGAGCGTAAAAATGTTTATGTTTTTTCCCCCCACTGAACCCCCAGCATTTTACTTTGAGATTGCCTTGAAATGAGGTAACCGACTTTGTTTGGTGGGTAATTATTGTATTTTATTTATTTCTGAAATGTGCTAATTCTGATAAAAAATTTTAGCCAATTTTTTTTTATATTTTTTTTAGTTTTTTAATTCCTCTAGGGTTCATGTTTTTCTGGCTTTTTGAGTCCCCATTTCATCAACATTTATATTGTCTGCACAAGACTTAGTTTACCTAATATTATCATTTGCAGAAAATAAACGAGGCAAAAGAGGATAAGAAAAAAGATGTTGATTATCTTTCTTCAATAGAGGTATGCTTTTGGGGTTTCTAGTTTTAGGATATTTTTTATTTAAGCTTATATATTTCACTATTGTGCTTAAAGGATAAGGGTTTGTAGTAGATTAATAATAGTGTACATTGCTGAAATTAGTGACATTTTTTTAATGTTTGCTTTGATTTTGTGAATAGGTGTTAGTGATAGATCATGCCGACATAATGACAATGCAGGTAGTGTATCTAATGTTACTTTTTACTTTAGCGCGGTTGTCATAGTTTCCTTCCATATATATGGCAACATAATTTAATGCAGAATTGGTCGTATCTGAGTTTGGTGGTTGAAAAGCTGAACCAAAAACCAACAAAGAAGTGCGCTGATATCATGCGTATTAGACAGTGGTAAGTTTCTTTGCTCTGGTGGCTCTAGCATCACTTCCTTTTTTGCTACTTTTTATTTTTTATTTGAGTCGTAATTCGGGATAATGTGGATTATAGCCTGAAGACTAACATGATTTATTGCTGCAAATTTAATCTTTGTGGTTGTTTATTTCATAATTTTTTCTATCAATTGCCATGGAGAAGCATAAAAATTTAATTGTTATTATTGTGAACTCAGGTATTTGGATGGATATGCTCGATTTTACCGTCAGACTATCTTACTTGGATATTTTCTTAACTCAGGTATATAAATTTATTTCTATAACATTGTTGACATCCTTAGATTGTACCCAGAGATACATAGACTAACATTGCATGCTCACTGTATTATGCTTTATTTTCCATAATGCTTACTTGCTACACGAAATGATCTATTTTTTCTTCTTTTTTTCATAGACATGAATGCATTGTTTCATAATCTTTGTCTTAACTATGAAGGAAAGGTATGTTAAATAAAAGCCTTACTTCTTGTTTCTTAATTATTATAATATAAAATTTTATGTTAATTTTTCTAGGTGAAATTGGTTAGTGAACATAAAGGGGTTCTGTCAAAGGTTCTGCTCCAGGTGCGCCAGGTAAGAACATGTTATGCTTGCATTTGTAATAGGTTCTCCCAAAGGGGCAAAGAAATACTTGTTTTTGCAATTTTATCTGAACAAGTTGTTTTTGCAATTTTTTTACTTGTTTTTTTATGAAGTAAAATTTCATTTCAAAAACCCCCAAAGGGGCAAAGAAATACAAAACAGAAAAGGGCTCGAGAGAGTCCTTATAGAATTACATCTAAAAGTCCAGAAGGAAATCATAATGATCAATAATTTTCTGTTTGTAGTTTAGGATTTTTGAAGCAAATTGTACTTGATAAATAATGGATATAGCCAATGAACCATGGTGCATTTTGAGATCTTCATATATTCTTTTATTTCGCTTGTACCAAATGGAAGAGACGTAAGCAGAATAAAGGAGTTTTAGGAAGAGACTTGCATGCTTGTTTTGCAAATAAAAGTTGAGAAGCAAATTATCTTTTCATCGAAGGAGTTGACTTGATGGAACATGTGACATTTTTTAAGGACCAGTTTTTTAACTTATTTACTATAAAAGCACTCAAAGAACAAATGGTCTCTACCTTCTAGGCAAGCCTCGCAAAGAGAGCATCCGTTAGCGAGATGAAGTCCTTTCTTTTAAAGATTGTCTAGAGTTAAAATCCCATTTGACATGACCAACCAAACAATGAATGCATGTCGGTTTGTTTGGTATTTAGACCAAATAATAGGGTGTTATGACACTCTTGGACAAGGAAGTCTCAAGAAGTTCTAACAACTCTTGAAAGAAAATTTTTCAATAGAGGATAATCACCCTATGCTATCAGTAGAAGTTCCACCCTTAGCTTAAACTGCATGAGATAAGAAAGGAGGATTCTCATTTAAAAAGTTTAGAATTTCTTTTGTGCTCGTAGTGTCAAAAGTGAGGGCCCAAAAACCCTGAATGATGGATTAAGCTATAGTGTGAAAGGTGTTTCCCCCAAGACTTGCAATTGTCTGATGACCGAGTCTTTGAATGAGGGGGCAATGATTAAGCTAAGGGTCAAGCCAAGTGAACGTGTTCATACCATTGCCAATTCTTTAGAAACAACGATGGGTTATTTTTTCTCTTAAGGAAACAATACTATTCCAAGTGTGAGACCCACAATTTGTGTGCACAGTCCAAATCTACCATGTAAATAAACTCCATGAATTCACTTTACCCACAAATTACTTTTATTTGTTAACACTCACCAAAGCAACTTTACTAGTCCAACTTTGTTAACCTCATAAATATCTCATATACTAAGACCACTTTCTGATAAGGGCTTGCAAATCCACATCCAGCTAACATTGTGGAAACCCCTGACATAAATATTACCTCTCCACAAAAATGAAGAGAATAATATAGTAATGAGCTTTAGAGAATGCTTTGGAAGTGTGAAGGTGGAGGTCTAATAGTGAGACATGTCATTTAAAACGGATTTTAAAAGTTGGAGGCGGTCAATATAAGATAGTAGATATGATTTCCATCCTTGAATTTTAGTTCTGATCTTATCAATGAAAGGAAAACACATGAAATAACAAAATTTATTTGAACTAAAAGGCAGACCTAAATAACGAATAGGGAGCACTCCAATGTGATAGCCAAACAAACCATGAATGACTTCTTTACAGATGCAAACATAAGAGAAGAAACGACACTTTTCATAATACTTGCTTCTAACCCCAAGTAAGTATTTAAGTCATGCAAAGAAGATTTTATATGCTGTACCGAAAGAGGAAAGTCTTCGAAGAAAATCAAGAGATCATCGACAATCATTAAGTGAGAGACATTTAGAGTATTCCTTGTCTTATGAGGTATGATAAGGCTTTCTGATACCTTAGATTTAAGCATAATCAATAGCGCTTCTACACAAAGAATGAAGAAGAGCGACAAAAAAGACAACTTTGTTGAAGACTTTGCTTTTGAAAAAACCAAAATTGCATCCATTTGTTATAACACCAAAAGATGAAGTGGTGACACATTCAGAAATCCAATCAATCCAAACATTGTTGAACCCCAAATTGCGAAGGACCAAAAATAGGAAATCCCATTGAAATTTATCAAAGGCTTTTCTCAAATCAACCTCGATACAAAGCCTTTTTGACCCCCCTTGAGTGATGGAAATTCTTCATTAGTTCGTGGGCCAACAAGATATTTTAATTTAGCAACCTATCCTTTAAGAATGGTGATTGATTTAAGCTAATCAAAAAAGACAAAATGAAAGCAAGCCAAGAAACTATAATTTTGGAGATGTATTTATAGATGAAGTTGTATAGAAAAATAGGCCTTAAGTGCCCAAAAGATTTGGCATATGGAGTTTTTGGAATGAGGGAAAGGAAGTAGTGATTTAGTGCTCGGAGTAGTTTACCTTGTTCAAAGATGGCCAATATAAGGTCTTTACCAATAATATCCCAGAAGAAAATAAAAAATTCTTTGATAAAACAATCAGGAGCTTTATTATTTGGAGCACTAAAGTTAATAGCTTCAATTTCCTCGCTATTACGAGTCAACATAGAAGCTTTTTCATGAGTCAACTTTCGTTGGAAAAGAATAGATGAAGGAAGATCAGAAAATGAAGGGGTAAATAAATCTTCAAAGAACCTCTTGGCATCAATCCCAATGGCATGAGGATCAGGAAGTTTATTCCCATGTGGATCCACAATCTCATGAATATGATTTCTTAGGATGTGAGAAGCAACCGTGCAATGAAAGAATCGAAAATTTCTGTCCCCTTCTCTTAGCCAATTACTCTATATTTCTGTCTGTAGAACTTTTCTTCAATGTCTTCTTCTTAGAAGCAAATTGAGACAGACCAATTTTTTGTTTTCAAGCAATGAAGCATTTGTAGAATCCATGGAGAGCATTTGTTGGGCATCTTAGAGGAACAATTGAGCGTTGCTCAATCTCACATTAATTTTACCCAAAACCTCAATATTCCAAGTGTTTAAGGCCGCTTTAACACCTTGAAACTTTTTGAAGAGAATAAATTGAGGATTTTCAACAATGTGGGTGGACCATACATGTTGAACGATAGTCTTGATTGAGCCATCTGTAAGCCACTTAGAAGAAGCGGAATGGTTTTGAACTAAAGGGTGGATAGTCCTCGAGCTTAAAGAGAATATGAGAATGATCAGAGGATCCTGGAAGTAGACAATTGATATACCCATCGGAAAATTTCATCGTCCAAAGATAACTTCAATGGCTTCTATCAAGTTACCTGTAAGCAATAGTGTCATCAATATACTTGTTACTCTAAATATCAATGAGATCCGCTGAAAAGATGAAATTATTAAATTGTTCAAGATGCCAATGGGGAACATCAACACCACCCAGACTCATGTTATTACTTCTACTACAGTTGAACTCGCCCATGAGGATCCAAAGAAGCTAAATAGAGGGTTTGACACATGAAAGATTTTGCCATAGCTATTGTCTCGGTTGGTATGAGTTTGAAACATAGACTATAGTAAAGTAAAATTCAAAGCCATCCAGAAGGTTCAACACTCGACAGTGGATAAATTGATAACTCTCTTGTATTTTGGAGACTTTAAAAATTGTAGGGAACTAAAATGTGACCAGAGGAGTCTGAAGAATAATTATGCTCAATTTGTCATCCTCTAATAAAACCTCTTTGGAGTTTACAAAAAAATTTGTTTTGATTTTTATCTCACATAAACCAAAGAGGGTTTTATTTTCTTGAATCTCTAGATTAGAGACATCCAACCTCTTTGCTCGACGAGAGAGGCCGCGAGCATTTCAAGCTCCCAAACTAGTCATAAAGAAAGGGGGGATTTGTCTCCCTTGTTTTCAGCAACCACCTTGGACTTTGAAACTCGAGTCGACTTTCTAGGGTGTTTTGCGTAAACTTTTAATGCTTAAGAAATTTTATGGTTTCGGGTTGATTTGCACATTTTACCCATTTTGACTTTCATGATCAAAGAGAGGAGCTGCAGTCTCTTGTCGGGGGATACTTAGTTCAATGAAAATTTGGGTGTCACATTGTGGGTTTGGAGAAACAGTCTGAACTAGAGCAAGTGGGGGGTCAGCCTCAGTAGGAGCTAATGGAGGAACCTGTTTGTCTTTGTTTTGCTCATTGTTTGAAATGTAAGAGCCGGAAGACGGAGAAGTATGCATTGAAGGGAGATTATTTTGAGGAACATTTGAAGTCTGAACGACTTGTCATTCTTGCTTTGTAGGGCAATATGAGTCTGCATGATCAAAATAGTTACATTTGGAGCAAATCTTAGGCTTCCATTCATAATCTACCTTTTGGTTGAAAGAGAAGCCATCATCTCTCATCAGCATAATGGATGTAGGAAATGTGAAAGTATAATCAATTTTCACATATGATCGGGTGAAAGCAAGCTGAGTTCTATTCATGGTTGCTCTATCGGCAAATAACGGGATCCCCAAAGTACTAGCCAACATTGATAGACTCTCATCTCCGAAATATTGGATTGGAAGCTCATGAAATTTAATAAATATTGGAACTGACTTTATTAACTCTCGAGTTGGTCGAGTATTTGGATGCCATTTTCGAAGAATAAGGGGCCGGCCCCCTACAGCCTATGCTGAGTGAAGAATATTGTCACAATCCTCTTCAAAAGAGAACTTGAATAAGAAGAAACTGTCGGCTAGAGATTGCATTTTAAAGGTTTCAGAAAGCTTCCATAACTTTTTCAACATAGTTTGGAACCACATAAAGCAAGGGCATTTGCCCGTCACATAACCGACAAGAGTGTTTTTCCATCGCTCGCTCTCTTTGTCAAGTATGATTTCGAGAATAATAATGATTGTTTTCCTTCTCAAATCAGCATGAAAATTTAGAGAAGAGGAAGATGATGTCGATGGGAGAAAATGTTTGGCTAGGAAGATTTATTTTGAGGGAAAATCATAAAGATGAACTGTAGAATAGATTTAAAAAGATTTAAAATTTATTGGAAAGAGCCATTTGAAGGTTGGGTGGTGCGAGGGAGGGATGGGCGGAGCAAGCTGGGGAGACGGGGAGATGGCTGGGCAGAGCAAACAGGGGCGGGGGGAGCTGGGCGGAGCGGGAAGGGGGGGGTGCTGGGCAGGGAAGTGGCGGGGAGTGGGGGGGTTGCGGGGCAGGGAAGCGGGGGTGTGGGGCGGGGAGCAGGGGTTTTTACTTGTTGCTGAACCATTCTCTACAGCATCTAAACTATCTATAGCCATTGATTGTCAATCTTAACCATTTTATGATTTTTTTTTTTGATTCTTGATGTACCTCAACCAAATTGTGAAAATAGGCTGGGGCATGATTTTGACAGTCAGATCTTTTCATTGGGCTCAAAAAATTGTCTTATGGATTGTTTTTTAGTTTGACCACTGGATGTGAACACAAGTATTGAGTAATCAAAACTGATTTTTTTGATGTCTTAATGAGTTTGAACGTTATTTCTTAGAGTGCAATGTTGTACACATGAACACTTAGATTTTGGTGTACTTAGTATGTCGTCTTAAATAAATATTGTTTAAGTATAATGAATGTGTTCCTTTTCTCTCTTGAGAGTATAACTTGTGATCTGACATGCACCGAAGACTTGGTTATAACAGCAGAAAATGTGGTTTATGTGTAATGAATTAATTACTAGAGATTGTTCGTCTTTAAGTTTCAGGGGAGATTGCTTTATTTTCGTGAAGTACTTTCTGTCCGATTGTGACATTGATGAATACTGTGGCAATGTTCAGGTTTATGAGCGATTTCCTGCTTCAATCGCGGATGCTGACGATGCTCGTTTTGCCTATTTTACAACTAAGGTTTGTTAACCTAAGTAGACTCCTGATTGCTCTGGACTATTCTTTCAAGTTAATGATAGAAAAACAACTGTTTTATTTTTGAAATAGATACCACGAAACAGTTGCTGAATGCTGATGATTAGTGAATCTAACTTTGTTTTTATCTTTGAGACTGTTGTTTTTTAGGATTTAAAACTACAAAAATTTTGTTCTTGAACCCAATGCTGGTGCAAGCAATGTACACTGTTTCGTAATCTAGGTGGCAAGTGGCGACAGTTAGCATCCCAAGCACCGTGGGAGTCCCATTTTTCATCTAATGCTGTTTATTTAGATTAACATTGCTTATTAGCAGTACTTGTTATTGATGATATGCTTCCTCTGCTTCATATTTTCCCTTCAGCTAAATTAAGGTGAACTGACTATTGTTCTATTTCTATGTCAGTTATTCCCAAAAATAAAGAATTCTGTCGAGGTATGTGTTTTACTGTGTTGTTGTTTTGGAAGTTACTTCTATGAGGAAATAATACTAGTGAGCATTTATGCTTGATTGCCTTGTTTACTTTCTCAATCATGTTTCTCATGTCAATTCGTGGGATATATGCAGGGTGGAATTTTGCTGTTTATCAGTTCCTATCTTGATTTTGTTCGGATAAGAAATTTCTTATACTCGGAAAAATCTTCCTTTTGTTTTGTATCTGGGTAAGATCAATTGATGTGCATACCATTTCTTGGATACTATTGCTTCATATTGTTGGTTTGGGTTTAAAGTTTCTGTTGACCTTTATGCATGTTTGAATTTGAAATATTGTCAAAGGTATACGGAGAAAAAGGATATTCCCCGAGCACGATTGTGGTTTTATGAAGGCAAAAAGAAAATTTTAGTTTGTGATGAGCGGTTTCATTTTTTTAATAGATACAAGGTACGCAAACACGATCTTTATCCTTTTTGCGTAATCGTGTTTATCTTATCTTGATAAGTTATAATATCCCATCTTCTTACTTATTTTGTATATGCTTTGTTCTCTTAGATAAGAGGTGTAAAAAGTATAATTATGTATTCCCTTCCTGAGAGGAAGGAATTTTATCCTGAGGTAACTTCTTACTTAACGCAGTCCTAGTTTCTTGTGTATTTACCATTTCAGGTCATGGAAATCCTCGAACTCTTATAATATTCTGTGTTTCTTCTTTCAGCTTCTGAACATGGTAGACGAAAGCTCCAATATGACTTGTACTGTCCTTTTCTCGCAGTTTGATAACTTCCAAGTATGATCAGTTTACAGAGAATTTCTACATATCCTTTTTAAGAAAACGGACAATAGAGTTTATATGCCATGTATAGATATTAACCGTCTCATTCCCTGCAGCTTGAACGGATAGTTGGAACCCCATATGCAAAAAGGATGCAGTCATCCAGTAAGGACATGTTTGTTTTTAGCTAATACCGGAAGCTCCAGAGGCGCAAGGCTTTATGTGTAGGGAGTTGTCATCGGCCATATTGATTTTGACAAAGTTCAAATACTTGAATCCTGGATTTCTTGTGATACATGATACTGGAATCACAATGTGGGCAAGAGGCGCGTTGGTAGTGGAATTTTTACGCTGCTGGTCTCGACCCAGGTAAACTTTTCCACTGCTGATACGTGATACTGGAGTCGCAATGTAGGAGAAAATGCTCTGGTGTATTTGCAGGGAGAGTTCTTTGAAAGACCACCAGCCAAAATTTGTTTTCCACCTTTGAGCATCTTAGCGGTGTACCAACATAACTATTTTATGTTTAAGATAGAGCAATGGATAATATGAAACATATGCATCATATTTATTCATTGTAAAAGACATAAATTTGGATGCAAGAATTATTAGTATAGGTGGGTGTTCTTTGGCAATTTGTATTTTTTTTCAGTACCCAAACTATGCCTTGGTAAGATAAATAAGAAAGCATCTAAATTCCACCAATGGTGTTCAAGGTGGTTTCTTTATCAAATTGGAAATCAAGAGCGTAGATGATATACTTCACTAGTCTAATGCAAAATAAGTTCTCAATAGACCACTTTCAATTGACCAATATCATTTGTTTCTTCTCACGAATGCTATTCAAGCGTTGGTGGGGGAAAATGGTCATGTTTAGGGATGAGTGCAGATGTTCTGATTGAAGTTTGGAGCATGTTCGATCGAATTTGATTGAATTATAACAAGCCAAACATTGGTATTTTTTTGTTCGACTGAATAATCGATTGAGTGTTCGATATTTTATATTAATAATATAATAATTTTAACATTTGTAAGGGTAATATTATAGTTTATAAAAATGTTAATATCTAAAATAACAAAAAATGACATGTATAGAAAAAAGATAAAAGTTATTTTATATTTAGGAATTTAGAATTATATATTTGCATTAATAATTATATCAAACTATTTACAACTGAGTTAGCATGCTCTCAATTTTTATTATTGATTCATAGTACTTATTCCCTCCACTTTGTTCGTTTCCTTCACCAAGCAATTGTACATATTTTTATAGCTCAAATAATACACAATTTTGTTAGTATAAGCTCTTTTGTATTATCATCCAATTATAAATAATTATTAATTTAATAATTATTAATCTAATAAAATAATAAATATTAATCCTAAAATAAATATATATAAAATAAAAGATTTAATATTTATTTAATTGAGAATTTTATAATCAAAGAAAGAGAGAGAAGATATAGAGGGCGACAGCGGAGGCAAGCGACGGTAGAGGTAGGCGCAAGCAGTGGTGGAGGCGGGTGGAGGCAGGTGGTGGTGGCAGAGAGGGGTTTCGCGGCGGTGCATAGGGTTTCGGCGGCAATGCTAAGGGTGGCGGCGAGGCGGGCAGTGATAGAGAGGTGTTTCGCGACACTCAGGGGTTTTTGCGATTGAGTAGCGGCGTCGAACACAGCGGAGGCAGGCGATGGCGGAGGCACAGAGGGGTTTCAGTGAGACGGGCATGTAGAGTGGTTTTGCGGCTACACAAAGGGTGGCAGAGGCAGAGCGGTAGAGGCGGGCGATGACGGAGGTAGGCGGTAGTGTAGGAGGTGACTCTCTACTTGCTAGGGTTTTTTACGTTGTGATTTAAGACTGTCCGGGGATATTATTTGGGCCTGATGGATAATTCGGACAATGACTTAGCCAGATAAATTTTATCCAACAAAATTTTAAACAGATGTAAAAATTAGTATAACTGATGTCCGTCCGATCAATGCCTACCCCTAATCATGTTTGGTCCTAATAGCTTGCCTTCTTTGCACAAAACAAAGCTGTCAAATCGTCACAGCGTTGACTTTGCTCCACACCAGCTTCGTTGACTCCCTGTTAAGAGTTTTGCCATTATCAATGGCAGATTCTTTATGAAATAAATATAAAATAATAAAATAAAAGTATTTGATAATTATTTTAAAAATAATGCTAAATTTCAGTTTACTATTATTTTACTTTGTACCCACCATATTCTCCTATTTATATATTTTTATCTCTTAAAATAAAATGCAAGTGTGAACTATGCTTAAGAAAACTAAGCACATATACTTATACATTAAGCTGGTTTAAAATCAAATCAAACTCGAATTGGTTTAAATTCCAACATGCACAACTCGTTAAAAATTAAACCCATTAAATTTAAGAGGTGTTCAAATCAAGTTATTTTGTGATTAAAATGAGTGTAGTTAGACTTTGTTCAATCTGGACTTTGTTATTTGAGTTTGAAGAAATATTTGATTTAAATTATTATAATTAATTATGAATAAAATTCGAGTACTTTATAATATTTGGCCCAATGTAATTTAGCTTGATAAAATACTCAACTCGGTTCAAATTGTGTAATTAATATCTTATTTATGGTTAATAACTTATTTAAATAAAAAAACAATGTTTCATCAAGGAAGGGCATTATCGTAATATTCCACCGCCGGATCTTCCCGCCTCCCCCGCCGGCGTCCAGCCCTCCCTTCCCCGGCCGCCGCCGGGCCACCGGCGCCACCGGCGCCACCGGCCGCGTCTCGACCACCGCCGTCGCCGTCTCCGGTGGTCCCGCCATCCCCAGAATGTCAATGGCGACCACTTGTCTTCCATTTCCACGTGGACGACGCTTCGTTCCTGGGTGGTTAAGACTTGCCATGTCTCATCTTTTTTCTTGTTCGGATTCGACGTTTTGGATTGTATATTGTCGTAAAGCAGATTGCTTTTCTCGTTTAGGCTTCGAAAAATATAAGTTTCAAGTTTGTGGTATCTGCATTGCTTGAGGTAGAAGCTTTGATATTTGTTGTTTTTTTATTCGTATTTTGTGTTTTCCTTTTTTTTTTTGATGAAATGGGTGGTAATTTGGTTGCGCTGCAGTTTTTCTTGTTCTGGTGTTGGGCTGGGTTGTTGGTCAGCTCGATGGGATGGGGGAGCATTTTCCGGCGGCGAGCCAAAGTATTCGCTGTTGCTTTGGTCATCTATCTCGATTACAAGGAATCAGCTTCTGATGAATTGATCACTTTTTGTGATAACTGTTCCATTGGAGATTGGTGTCTGATTGAGTTTTTGATAGGTTTGGATGTGGAAAAGGGAAGTCTTTGGAGTAGATTTTACCTGAATTTTGTTATATGAATCCATTTTATTGAAGTGAAATTTAATGGATGAATTGATCACTTGTTTGCCTCGTAATGGAACAGTTCCTTTATAACTTTGCGTCCTATGGAGTTCTTGTGTTATTTTATAGCACGATGATGTCTTTGGAGTCAATTTCATCTGGATTTTTTTTCATAGGACCTCGTTACTTTGTATTGCAAGGCAATGGGTAGTTTGATATCTTCGGATAAATTGATCATTGTTTGTGCTTGGTGATTTACCAGTTCTGTTGTCGGTTCTTGTCAATTGAGTTCATGATGTGTTAGAATGTAATAAATGGAAGTCTTTGGACTGCATTTTATCTTAATTTTTGCATATGGCCTTGTTCGTTTGAAGTGCAATGTAATGGATGTTTTTTCTTTACTTAGGCAGTGCAAAGAGGGGGAAATGGATGAGCAAAGGAAAGAAGTCTGAACTATGGGAAAGAGCTCATGAGCGCAATACAAAGCGAGTGTTTCGTCTCATCCTCGAGTTGAAAGGATTGTGGCTGAAACTTGGCCAGTATTTATCTACTCGTGCTGATGTGCTACCTGAAGCCTACATATCTCAATTGAAACAGTTACAGGACTCTCTCCCTCCTCGTACATTAAAAGAGGTGAAAATTTTCGTCAACAAAGTAGTGTTTATTTGATTTGTGTCGTACAGTATTGAATATACTTTCTTCTCCTTGCTTGCACTTCTTGAAATGTATATGCAAGTGAATACTGATGGTGATGTTTCTTATACATCATAAGTCTCCCTGCAATACGTTCATCTGCTTTGGATTGCATACTGTCTTTTGAATCCTATTTCTACATTGCACTTTCCTAATGGATTTTTGCATACTAAAATGTCATCCTAATTTATTATCTTTATTTTGAATGGTAAGAATATTTCTTTTCCTTTTTTGTAAGAAAAATTGCTCCCAATGTGATGGCACCTTGAAAATACCTTTTTGACAACAGTGCTTACATTCTATGTGAACCTTATACATTTGGTGGGGACAGGTTTGTCAGACCATAAAGAAAGAGTTAGGGAAGCCCATGGATGATATTTTCCAAAATTTCATTGAGGGGATACAACGCTTCGCCAGTCTTTGTGTACAGGATTTAATATGATTGCAGTTTATGTCTGGCTTTCTTTTCTCTAATATAGATATCACAAGTTCATCGGGCAACTCTAATGAATGGAGAGGAGGTGGTTGTTAAAGTGTAGCATGAGGGCATCAAGGATGTTATTTTAGAGGTGTGGTGCTACTTCTGTAGACATTTATGTTTAGTGTATATGCTAACGGTATTGATTCACTACATGCTTCTTGTTAATTTCAGGATCTCAAGAATGCCAAATCTATAGTTGATTGGATTGCTTGGGCAGAGCCACAATATGATTTCAGTTCAATAATAAATGAATGGTGCAATGAAGCACCTAAAGAACTTGACTTTAATCTTGAAGCTGGTATTTTCTGATTGGCAAAAGAATTGAGCACGTAGATGCCCTTCTTTTGCTTATTAACCTAATCTCAGTTGATGTTTTATGTCTCAGAAATTACAAGATCAATTTCCAATAACCTTTGTCGCAAAACTGAAAATGACAACTCTGCTCTTTTTTATCACGTGGATGTATTGATTCCTGAAGTTATTCAGGTAAACTCAAAGCAACACATAAGATTTTCTTCGGTTTAGTCAATATAGGTGCTTACTTGTTCAGCTTTATGTGTTTAATAGTCTACTGAAAAGGTCTTGATTCTGGAGTTTATGCATGGAATTCGCCTAAATGACCATGAGGCACTGGATGCTTATGGTGTTGACAAGGAGGAAATTACTCGAGCATACGCTCACTAGATATATGTGGATGGATTCTTTAATGGTGATCCTCACCCTGGTAGGCATGTACTTGTTCTTTTATGCCTTTTTTTATTTAGACAAATTCAAATTATGTTTGTGATTACGTATATGTTTGACAGCTATGTGGTTCAACTAGTAGGATGGGTTTTTTTGTGGCAATGTAGGTTACGGCTTACTATTGATGTAATTGTTTTGTAGGGAATTTTCTGGTAAGCAAGCATCCTCCTCACCGCCCGATTTTACTGGATTTTGGACTCACAAAGTCAATATCATCTCCAATGAAAATAGCCTTGGCAAAGATGTTACTGGCAGCTGCTAAGGTGTGTATGCATTTCTAGCTTTTTCTGACAAAATGCTTGCTACTAATATTGATTGTTTTTCTTTTAATGGCTCACAGATTTCCTTCTTCATCTGATCTTTTTCTTATGATTTTATTATTGTGTATGGTGTTCTCAAACACTTCTTCTCTAATGGCCCTTTTATTTTTTGCATCTTTGTTTATTTAAAAAAAATTGTTCCTGATTTTCCTTTGCATGAAGGGTCATCAAGCAGCACTTTTGTCAGCCTTTGCTGAGATGGGGCTTAAGTTGTGTGTCGATTTACCTGACCAGTCAATGGAGATCACAAATATGATCTTTCGCACAACTGCACCAGCAGCTGAAGCTCTTGTGTGTATACCACTTTTTGTGGTTGTAATTTTTCTTATCTATTTGACCAAACTTGAGATGGTAACTTGGGGGTTTTGGGCCTATCTTTTTCCTGGAAAACATGAAAGCCTTGATGAATCAGAGGAAAAAGAATGAGAAGATTGCCCAAGAGAAGTTGAAGCTTGACAATAAGGAGATGAAACGTTTCAATCCAGTGAGTTTCCTGGAGATTCTGGCGAAAATGTTTTCCCCCCTCCTTTCTTTATATTTACCTCTGCATGAACTTTCTGCTAGGTTGATGCTTTTCCTGGTGATGCCGTCATATTTTTTGGGGTTTTAAATCTTCTTAGAGGTTCTTGTCACCTGAGAACTTGAAAATTCTGGCTTTTATTAAGTCTTCTACTTACTTGATGCATGACTTGTTTTAGGCCTTTCTTCAATGTTGGACGTTTGCATAGTTAATCTTGACATCATTAGACCATTCGTAGACACTACCCTGCAAGGGTGAGGTTTCTGCTTTAGTGGTTGACTTTAATTATATGTATTACAATCAGTTACCTAATATAATATCTTTATATCGAGCTTCTATGAGTGGCTGATCTTTGTCCTTTTCATGTAAAACAGAAGCATTCAAGGTGGGTCAGAATCACATCAACTATGGATATACCCAACCAAGGTCCTCTCTAATGTTGAGAGTAGGCTGAAACAACTTTTATCAGAATTGGGCAAGGCAAATGTTTTAGGAGTTCAGGTACATATGATGCCTGTCTGTTAGATTGTTACTAAATATGTCAAAATTCTCATTTCTCATAAAACTATATTATCTGCAATTCACATTTTTTTCCCACTTCAAGTGATTACCTTGATCTGCCTTAACTGTGTGTTTTTAACTACTCTCTTATGGGGCATTAGATGCTGGTTCCATATAATTCAATTTGTTTTTCTCTAAGCAGCCATTGTAAGGTTGCAGTGTTGATGGCTCTTCACCTGAGGACGCAATGATTTCTACTGTTAGGCTAGATACGAACAATCATATTGGCCAATTTGGCACTGGCCATGTAATTTTTGTAAAATGTTTTTTGTTTTTTTGGTGAATAATCTAGGGTATTAGTAGGTATATTCAAGTAGCCCCATTTAAGAGGTTCATATAAATATTGATGCACATGATGCATCCCTTTTCTGGTGCATGACATGCTTTTAATTTTGTACTATTTTTTTGGTTAATTCTTTTGTAGTTTTATAACGTCCTTCAATTTTCATGTTTGCTTTAAGATGCGTGCTCACAAAGATGGAGAAGTTGTACTTGATACCGCCGCTGGTGTACTTGGAAAATATGATCCTCGGCCTGTTCAACCAGATTCTCTCTTTCCAGTTTTTTCAGTAACTAAAGGTATCACTGCTGGAATGTTGCATTGGCTGGTTGACAAAGGGTATGTTGAAAATTTTCCACATCTATAAATTTTTTTCTGCTAGTCTTCTTTAAGTGTACGATGTCGCGTGTTGCACATCTCTTGGCTCTTGTGTTGTTTTACTAGTCATATTAGTACGGAAGTTTTATTAACTGTTAAGACAAAAGTGTGTATATATATATATATATATATATATTAAAAAAGAAAGAGTGGCAATTTACCATCAATTTTTTTGTTCCAACATGCGTGTTTAATATTAGGCTCAACACTTTCTCCATTTACGCGGTGACAGCACTTCTAATAAATTATTTCAAGAGATTCATATGTGGGAAATTTTTTTGTCACATTTTCAGTAAAGTGAAGTTGGAGGATAATGTTGCTAGCGTCTGGCCAAGTTTTAGCATCAACGGGAAGGATAAAATAAAGGTCGAAACTTTCTCATCATAAAACTGCGTAGCTTGTAGGTCCACAAGTGTAATCCTAAATCTGTATTGCAGGCTGTAGGTTCACCATGTGCTAAATCACTCATCTGGGCTGCGCTGGGCTATGTCTGATATCACAAAGGAAAGTCCTTTACTAATGAGTGACTGGAAGGAATGCCTGATCAGAATCTGTGCATCTACGCCAGAAACTGAACCTGGCTTGTAGCAGTTTTATCACTATTTGGGGTAAATATAGAGGTAATTTCTTTTCTAGTATATGAAAAATCTAGTGTGCAAGTATGCTTTTTCTGGCTGACTGATTTTGTCCCCTGCACAAGCTTCTATTTGTAGTTTTCATTGAACTGTTTTTGAGGTAATTGGTGATGGTATTTTGGCTTCAAGGAAATACTATATATGTTGCTACGTGAAGAATCCTGTTCCTGCACTAAAAATGGAGTTTTCATAAGCACTTGGTTGGCGCCATAGGTTGACTGGTTCCTTTGATCGACCACCGAAATATAATATAGAAGGATCACTAAATTGTTGTTATGTAGACTCGATCAGCTCTCTGGTTCACAGTCAAAAAGTTAAAGCTGTAAACAATAGTTTTCTGGATTTTAATTTATATTTGAATTTTTCTTCAAGCATTAGGTTTCCACTTTTCGTATTGACTGCTTTTCTGACAAATGCCCCAATTATTTGCCGTGTAAAAGATAAACAGGAAGCATGTGGAAAGTCCTTTCAGGAAATCTTGGAGGAAGTGATCATCCATCCTCTAAATTTAGAAGGCGAGCTATATATTGGAATTCCACCAGGTATGTGCACATTCTCTTTTGAAATGCCATCATCATGAAGTTAGAAATTCTTTTTCCAATTTTTTTCAGGTGTTGAATCTCGATTAGCAACACTCTCTGTTGATATGGAAGATCTCAAGAAGCTATCTGGGTTTATGACTATAAATCAGCAGGACCTGCCCTCCAACTTTCAACTAAATAATATACCCAATCTCGTTAAAGGTCTACCTGTTCTCTTTAATATGCTTGCAATACGTGGTGCAATCATCCCCGTAGCCAATGGACATTGTTCTGCCCGCGCATTGGCGCTGTACTATGCGGCTCTCACATCAAGTGGTGAGGTGCCAACACCTCATTCAATTTACTTTGAGACTCCACTTGGTAGCTTTCCTCACATACCCAAGATTCCTTGGTGGAAAAATAGCAAAAAAGGTGATAAGCATAAAGGAATTGATAAAGCAAAGAAAACACATGACGGTAAGAAAATTCTGGAAGCCAAATTACTTTAGAAAAAGATTTTTGCAGCACTGCCGACGGCTATTCTAAAGCTGTTCATGCCAATGGCCAAAATAAAAGTTTTTCACATGCTATGTATACAAATACTAAAATCCATGATGCCTTTATGGGTGTTGGTGATTATGAAGCTTTAGCTATCTCAGACGGAAAGTATGGCCTTGGCTTCAGGTGGTTAAGATACAGTGAAGGGGAGCTGACTAGTTTTGGGCATTCGGGTATTGGAGGGTCGACTGGATTTTGTGACATTAAGCATTATTTTGCCATGGCATTGACGTTGAATAAGATGTCCCTTGGCGGTGTGTCCAAAAGAATAATATAGTTTGTCTACTCGAAGCTGGGAGTCCCTGTGCTAGAGGAGTTCTCTGGATCCCGGGAGTTGGGTCCTGACACGCAGCTTGATGGGTTATCCTACATTTATAAATACATGAACTTGTAACTTTATTTTAAATAAAAATTAAAATTTTATAAATTTGGTTAATCAAAACGAAAGCAAGGTGCCATATTTTTTTTCTTTAATTTTTTTAGTTTTTGGAGAAAAATTACTACTTTAAAGGGAGAAAATTAAAAATGATAAATATTTTGTTGAAATTCATTTGTACTTGTCAACAATGATTTTGCCAAATTTTTATTTGTAATTTATAATTCTTTATTTTTTTGGTCAATACCAATTTTATAAAATATAAAATAAATTAATATTGAAGAATTTATTTTCTTATGGATCTGTTTTGTATCTGTGATATAATAATTTCATCTGTTTATTCTGATATCTCTATTTATTTAATAATTTTTATTTTTAAAAACTTACATTTGATTTATTCAATTAATCCCAGCCCGGCTTGGATATGAACCTAGTCTGTGAATACAGAATGTTTTTTTTTATTTTGGTAGCAAGAGATGCTCCAATACTCAATAGATTGAAGAGAAGGTGAAGTCCCTCAAAGTGGAAATGGCCAGAGATACTGTGCTGCAGGTAGGCAGGTTCTACTCATGCAAGAAAGACGCACACCATACTGGTATAAATGCATTATTTGACACCTAATATTTTAGAAAATGTATCCTGAAATACTGTATTTATAGCAGATGATCGTTTTACACTCAGAAAACTTTG
The DNA here is from genome assembly GCA_033002965.1 of Piper betle. Taxonomy (NCBI): domain Eukaryota; kingdom Viridiplantae; phylum Streptophyta; class Magnoliopsida; order Piperales; family Piperaceae; genus Piper; species Piper betle. The sequence goes on along the minus strand of JAURVB010012889.1, from coordinate 367 downwards.
CAATAATAACAATGGAGAATAACAATAAAACATTCCCCATCTAGTGATTTTCTACATATGGCTAATCTATAACAACCGATGAGCTATACCCAGATGAGCTAATGGGAGTTGCAGAATGCATGCTTAGAGCTAATGGGATTGCAGAATGCATGCTTAGAGCTAATGGGATTGCAGAATGCATGCTTAGATGTGTTCAACACGGGAACAGGGTGAGCGTTTGGTCTCTTCGAAACTTGTTATCAGTTACATCAAGCTTGCTCATTTTCTCTTCACACCATAACAGCTGCTCCTTGCTAATTCTCACCATCCTCAGCACTCTTGTGATTACTTTTGTGTCAACGAGTCCAAACAAGAGCTCCACTTCTTC